>JAABKJ010007545.1:302275125-302299765 GCA_011634705.1 Andricus grossulariae
TATCGAAAATTCGACTACTTGGTTGAAAGTTAAACTTCTTTCTTAAACATTTATTTTATTGGTTGACGATTGAACTATTTTGTTGAAAATCCTTTTTTTTTGTTGAAAATTAATTTTCTTATCTGAAAATTTATCAATTCGATTATTGGCTGAAAATTTATCGATTTTAGTAGAAATTTATAATTTTAGCTGAAAATGCAACTACTTGATTTAAAGTTGAACTACTTTGTTAAATCTTTATTTTATTTATCTGTTTGGGCAAGAATTTAGCTATTTTTCTGAAAATTCGATTTTTTGTTATTGTTGAAAATTAATTTTTTGAACTGAAAATTTAACTATTCCATTTTTGGTTTTAATTTTTAGTTGAAAATTGAACTATTTGCTGGAACATTCCTGTATTCTGTTCAGAAATGGTCTTTTTTGGTAGAAAATTATTCTTCTTGGTTGAAAATTCAACTACATGGTTTCTTGGTTGAAATATTAACTGTTACATTTTTTGTTGAAATCTTTTTTTTTTTAGTTGAAAATTCGACTATTTGGTTAAAAACTTAACTTTTTTGGTCGGAAATGTAACTTGTTGAATACACTAGAATGTGGATTAGAAGTCGGAAAAATTCACCACAATTTGACATTATTTTTATTGAAAGCCAATGCCATTAACTAAGAAAATGGTGAAATAATTTATTTATAAATTCACAAGTAGTTATTACACATCATCGAAATGAAACAATAAACATTTATTTATCAAGAATTTTATTTATATTATTATTATTATAGCATATTAAATATTATCATTGATTTACAAAGAATTCACATTTAAAGGATCAGAAAAAATGCATAAAAATCGAGAATAAAGCAAGAAATAACCAGGAACTTTTTTCTAAGATTTGATTGGCCACCCTATTTATGTTTGGTTTTATTAAAAGAGTAGAATTTCAGAAGCAATTTAAAGAATTTTTTAAAAATTATAATATTTCAATAATAGCAAATGATTATTCTACATACTTTACTATAATTTAATGTTTTTTCAGGCTCATCGAAATGCAATTTTCGATTTGTCTTGGATGCCAAAGGAAATGAAACTCGTCACTGCATCCGGAGACCACTCAGCTCGATTATGGGATGTTACACCTACTGGCTTCAATTTAATTCAATCTTTCGTCGCTCATACACGAAGTGTAAAAAATGTCGTTTTTCGCCAGCAAGATAACGGTAATTTATTTATGAATTTTTCTATTTATTAGTTATCGCAGTTTGTCACCTATTCATTTTGGAAATTTGTTACCTTTTTCACCTATTTTGGAAATTTGTCACTTTTTTACCTTTTTTCAATTTACAAAGTAAAATTTTCTTTGCAGTTTTAATTTCCAAAATCTGGTAAGACCGTATCCATTTTAATTTTTAATGTGTTGAAATTTGTTTTTGACAATGTTATGAATATTTCGATAGTTAAAGTATTATTTAAACTAATACAGGAATTCAATTTTTCTGTCTTGCACCTTATCGAACTTTTAGTTTCCTTCTTAAATCAGCCTGAATATTCTTAAAAAAAACATAAAAATTAACAAAATCGTGAAGATTTTTCCGAAAATGTTGAAAGATAATTTATTCAAAAACTAGCCGTTTTCTATTCTCAATTCGCACCTTAGCGTGACTATTATTTCATAAGTTTTTATCGAAATTTTGTCTCCCCTTCAAGGAGAGATAACTAAAATTCACGTTTAAAAAAAACTACACTAGGTACGACAAAATTATTTCTCTTAAAATGTTCTAAAAATAAGTCTCCTGGCACTTTTTTCTAATGCGTTATGTTTCAAAATGTTACTAAATATAAATAAAACCGGTTAAGATAGTAGTTTTTCATACAATAAAATTTGATGCTGTAAAAAAAACTTGTACCTAAATTTTTTCCTCGACAGTCTATTTTTGACGATAATCAAAAACACATTTTTTGTAAAAACCGTGGATTTTTTTTGTTTTGCAGAAAAAGGAATAATGTACAAAAAATAAACTAGAATAAAGAGCAAGAAGTTAAATATCTGTATTCATTAAAAAAATAATACCATACTTTTAAGAAACTTTTCGATAAATTATTTATATTAATCTACGGCATTAGCTTTAGGAGGTAAAATACTCACAGGTCTCGAACTTGCCACACTATTGACACTATTTGACACTATTTTCAAGCGAATCTTCAACAAAGAAAGCTTTTTCAGTCAATAATGAAAAAAATGTCATCAAAAATGTTGAAATTTTAAGTCAAAAGCATGAGAATTGAACAAAATGTGTACATACATTTTTAACCAAATAGTAGAATTTTCGACCAACTAGATTAATTTTTTACCAAAAAAGACGACTTTTTAACAAACTACATAAATTTTCAACTAAATAATTTGAAAAATGGATGTGATGTTAGTCTAAATTTTATTTAATTAATTTTCAGTTTATATATTTTTTCTAAATCTTTCAAACTAAATAGTTGAATTTTCAAACCAAAAAGATCAATTTGTAACCATAAATAGAGCACTTAAAGTGTCACTGAGAAGAATTAATTAAAAATTTAAAAAAAATTGAGTTTCTACAAAAATGTTTACTTTTGTACCTGTTGAATTTTGAAGCCTAAAATACGAAGTTTCTATATAGAACAGTTAAATTTTCTACACGAGATGATGAATTTTCAACTAAAATTATAAATCTTCAACCAAAAAAATGAAGTTTTAAGAAAATAGTTCAACTTTCAACCAAGGTGTTGAATTTTCTACCTAAAAAGATGATTTTTCAGCGAAAAATGTAATAGTTTATATTTCAACAAAAAACAATTTTAATAAAAAATTAAAAAAAAAACAGTTGGATTTAACCAATAAAGACGAATTCTCAAGAAAATACTTGATTTTAACCCAAAAAATTGATTTTCTACCGAAAAAGACGGATTTTTAACAAAGTACACATTTTTTTAACTAAATAGTTCAATTTTTTATCAAATTGTTTTATTTTTGAACCGAAGCCCTGAATTTTCTACAAAACAGTTGAATTTTCAACAAAAAATTCAATTATTAATCGAAACAGATTATTTTTTAACCAGGCAATTGCATTTTAAACCAAAAAAGGCGAAATTTCTACAGAAAGGTGATTTCTCAACAAAGCTGTTTATTTTTGTACCAAATTGTTGAACTTTCAAGCCAAAAAGACGAATTTTCTATAAAGAAAAGTTGAATTTTCAACCCGAGAATATGAATTATCAACAAAAAAAGTTAATTGACAACCAGTCAATTCAATTTTCAATAAAATAGTTAAATTCCGAATTTTTAACTAAAAATATGAATCTTCAACCAAATAAATAAACTTTTAAGAAAGTAGCTTAACTTTCAACCAAGGAGTTGAATTTTCTACCTAAAAAGATGATCCTCCAATGAAAAATGTAATAGTTTATATTTCAACAAAAAACGAATTTAATAAAAAAAAAACACAGTTTGATTTAATCAACTAAGATAAATTTTCAACAGAATACATGATTTTTAACCATAAAATTTGATTTTCTACCAAAAAAGACGAGTTTTCAACAAAATACACAAATTTTCAACAAAATAGTTAAATTTTATAGTTATAGTTAATTTATTGTTCTTGTTTGAAGATTCATCATTTTTAATGAAAATTCAACTCTTTTGTTGAAAATTAAATTATTTTGTTAAAAATTCGTCTTTTTGGTAGAAAGTTAATATTTTTCGATTGAAAATGCAATTGTTTTGTAGAATATTCGTCTTCTGGGTTGAAATTTTGTCGTTTTTGACTAGATTTTGAAAAGTTCATTTTATTGGCTGCTGATTCATAATTTTAGTTGAAAATTCATCTGTGGTTGAAAATTCATCCATGGTTGCAAATTTAACTGTTTTATTGAAAATTAATTTTTTTTCTAATTAAAATATCAACGATTAGATACATTTTTGTTTGAGAATTAATCTCTTTGTTGCAAATTCAACTTTTCGTGTTGAAGATTCTACTGTTTTTGGTTGAATTTTAATATTTTTTCTTTCAAAATTCGACTATTGGGTTAGAAATTCATTTCCGTAGGTAGAAAATTCCAGTGTCTGATTAAAAATTCAACTATTTTGTTGTAAATTCAAGTATTTTGTTAAAACTCATCCTTTTTGTTAAAAATTCAACTGTTTTGTTTGACATTCGTCTAGTTGGATTAAAAATTCATCATTTTGGTTTTAAAATTCACCTTTTTTGGTTAAAAATTAAACTGTATTCTAAAAAATCTAATTATTTCGTTGAAAATGCAACTGTTTTTGGTTGAAAATTCATCTTTGTAGTTTGAAGACTCAACAATTTGGTTAAAAATTCAACTACTATTTTGTTGAAAATAAAGTTATTTTATTGAAAATTAACATTTAAGTATAGCGTAAATTTCGATAACTCCGTCAAATTTCAACCAATTTCAATAAAAAAAAGCTTATTATATACCGAATTGAACTCGCTTTGATTATATCAATAGGAAAAAATTATTAGATTAAAAAAATGTCATTAAATGTTGGTTAAAGTTGCAAAAAGGAAAAACTTTGAAATATTTTCGATTGTAGCGTCCTGACTTTTCACCTTGGTAAAATGATCAGTCAACAAAAAACGGTTTTTTAACCATAATATCAGATTTTGGGGACGAATGAGAAATTTCGCATATGACACATTTTTTAGTTCCACTAGCTCTACCATTTCTAATATGTTTCGTGAAAAGTATTTTTTTACTGTAAAAAAAGGGTACCTGGAAACGTATATTTTTGTTCTCCTGGAAAACCTGGAAAAGTCCTGGATCTTTTTTAAGAAACGCTAGAGACCTTGCTTACCCATTGATATTAAAATAATTTAAATTAATTGCAGCGGTCTTTGCGACAGGAGCTAGAGATGGAGTAATTATGGTTTGGGATACTCGAGCTAATCACGGCGTGAATCCGAAACCAGACAATTGCATGATGAATGCACACGCTATTGGTAAAAGTCTCTCTAATAGTGCAAAGAAAAAGTCTTTGACACCTGCATCTCGATCCCAAAGTATTACAGGCCTCGCTTTTCAGGATGATTTTACTTTAATATCTTGTTCAGCAGGAGACGGGTAATTTTTTTAAATCCTTTCATCATTTTGAAATAGATCTGATCAGTTAATTGTTTCAGGCCTCACAAACCGGACCCTATATCCCTTATTGTACCCTATATTCAGTTTAGGCCCCTAAAGTACCCTATTTTCAAAATTTGGTCCCTATGATACCCTATTTCCACCCCATAATGTAACTTTAAAAAAATTTATAATAAGATCAAAGCTTCCAAGAGTAAGGGATTTTGAAAAGAGTAGCAAATCAGGGTATTTCTGTAAAAAGTAACTGTAAAAAATATTCAGGGCTGCCACATGGTCACTGTCAGTCATTTTTTTTCTCAAATCACTTTTTAGTCACTTTCTTGAATAAAAAAATCACATTCGTCACTTTTCTTTCAATAAATTAATCAATCCAGGTCTATACCTATTTCTGAAGTGTCTTGAATTCGTTAAAAATATTTCAGGGTATTTATAAAGATCCCGACAAATTTTTAATAGATTTCAGTAATTTGAAGGGATTTTCAAGGTTTGACGGTGTTTTTAAAACTTCTAAGGCATTTTTAAGAGCTTTAAATGTGAAATATTTCAGGAAATTTAAAAAGATTCCAAGTTTTTTTTTAGTAATTTCTTTCATTTGAAGGAATTTCAAAGCGTTTGAAATATTTTAGGATAAAGAATTTTCTAGAATTTCGGAAGATATGGAACAATTTTACAGAACATATAAGGTTTTAAGATATTTTACAAAATTTCACAGGATTTTATAAGATATCCGAAGATTTTAATGATTTTAAGGGATTTTTAGGGTTTTAAGGGATTTTAAAACTCTCAATATATTTTAATACATTTTCCAGGATTTCAGGAAGTATCATGATAGAATTTCAGGGAATTTTATAATTTTTTAGTTGATTTCAAAGAATTTATTCACGAGAAGTGAGGTATTTTGTAGGTTTACAAAGATTTGAAGATATTTAACATTATTTTTTGGTATTCACCCTCCATTCTTATTAATTCTTTAGAATTCTTTTGACATTTTCAATTTACTTGAATTCTTCCACATTTACTCAATTCTACTTAATTCAGTGGATATTTTTCAAAAGTTCTTATTTAATTGATCCTGAGGATCAGTTGATAAAATGATCAAAAGATTGGAAATATTTTAAGGTATTTTTTTTAAATTCCTGGGCATTTTCAAGAGCTTCAAAAAATTCCAAGGGAAATGAAAAGATTGTAAATGATTTGAAATATTTTAGGTGTTTTTAAAAGATTACAAAGAAATTTTAAACTGATTTCAGTAATTTAATGGAATTTCAAAAGATTTGAAATATTTGAGGTTATTTTGTATTTATTTCAATAGTTTGAAGGGATTCCAAAGACTGAAATATTTTAGGGTATTTAAAAAGAGTTCAAGGCATTTTCAAGAGATTTAAACAATTTGAAGGGATTTCCAAGGGTTTTAATAATTTTAAGTTTCTCATGTGTTTTCAAGGGCTTTAAAAAGTTTCAAGGGATGTCAAAAGATATCAAAGGATTTGAAATATTTTAGGATTTTTTTATATTTATTTCAATGGTTTGAAGGGATTTCAATGACTTCGAAATATTGTAGGGTATTTAAAAAAATTCTAAGGCATATTCAAGTGGTATAAAAAATTTCAAGGGATTTTAATATATTAATGGATTTTAAAGAATTTATTCACTAGAAGTGAGGGATTTCATAGGGTTTCAAAGATTTCAAGAGATTTTCAAATAATTTTTGCAATTCATTTGGAATTCCCCCTGAATTATTAATAATTTATCCTGAATTCTCGTAAATCATTTTGAATTCTTCTAAATTCACTCCATTTTACTCAATTAAATGGATGAATTTTTTCATATTTTTTTATTGTTTTGAATTCACTTGATTGTTTTTTAACTTCAGTTTGATTTTTTATGAATTTCATCGAATTTTTCTCGTTTGCCTTGAATTCATCTTCATTTACTCAAACTTTACTGCATTAAATCGATTTTTTGATTAAAATTTTTTTTCCAATTCATTTGAATACTTTTGAATTTTTTGTATAGTTATTAGTCACTTTTTTTGTTAGAAATTAGTAGGGTTTCAAAGATTTGAAGAGATTTGAAATTATTTGTTGGAATTCAACTTGAACTCTTAAATTCTTTTGAATTCTCTTGAATTTTTTTATTTACTTGGATTCTTCTAAATTCGATCAAATCTATTTAATTCAATGCATTTTTTGAATTTATCAATTTCTGATTGAATTCCTCCTAAAGTTGTTTAACATCTCCTTGAATTCTTAGGCATTTCATCAAATTCTTTTGAATTCTCTTGAATTTTCCTAAGTTCATTTTAAAGTTACTGAATTCGATCAAGTTTTTTCATATTTTTAAATTGTTTCCAATTCATTTGAATTCTTTTGGATTTAACTTCAATTATTTTGAATTCTTATGAATTTATCCTGAATTTCTAATCCTTTGACAGCGAAAAAAGTACTGTGAGGCTTGTTGATTGTTCTTGAACATGTTTCCTTGAATTTCATCATCTCTTCCAGTTTAATCAAAGTCTGGGATCTAAGGAAAAACTACTCAGTTCACAAAAAAGACCCAATGGCAAAGCACATTTTAGAGTACTCAGGAGGAAGCACAAGAAATGGATTCACGTCTTTGCAAATTTGCCCAGCTGGCATTAGACTTTACGCAAGTTGCATGGACAATACCATTTATGCTTATAATATTTCGACTTATTCATCAGAACCAAGTAAGTTAACAAAACCAGAAGATATTACAGACTTCACACTCGTTCCCCTATTTCCCTCTTTTCCCCTTTTTTAAAGTATTCCTTTTTTTTCACCTATTTTCAAGAAACTTAATCTTTTCTCGTTTTTTTGCTCAAATACAAACTGAATTAATAGAATCCTATAAGAAAATTGAACTATTTTTAATTGAAAGTTAATGATTTTTAATTAAAACGTCTTCTTCATCTCTTTTGGTTGAACATTTAATTCTTTTGTTGGAAGTTCAACTATCCTATCTTTGAAAGGAGTTTTGTCAAAAACTTTTTCATTTTTGATTTCTACAGAATAGTTTAACTTTGCAACTAATATGTAGTTGAATTTTCAAGCCAAAAAGACGAATTTTCTACAAAAAAGTTGAATTTTAATCCCGCGAATATGAATTTTCAAGAAAAAGGTTAATTTTCAAGCAATCAGTTGATTTTTTATCCAAATAGTTAAATTTTCAGTCGTAAAAATTAATTTTTAATAAAAATCTAATTTTTAACTAATATTATGAATCTTGATCGGAAATAATGAACTTTTAAGAAATTAGTTCAACTTTTAACCAAGGACTTAAATTTTCCACCTAAAAATATGAATTTTCAACGAAAAATGTAGTAGGTGATATTTCAACGAAAAAGGTTTTAATTTAAAATGAAAAAATTTTGATTTAACTAGTAAAAACTAATGTTTAACCAATTACTTCAATCCTCAACTAAAACAGATTAATTGTTAACCAAACAGTTGAATTTATTTGTAAGCACAGAAATTGGCTTTTCTACCAAAAAGGCGCATTTTCATAAAAAATACACTAATTTTCAACCAAATTGTTCAATTTTCAAGCCTAAAATAAGATTTTTCTGCAAAGCAGTTGAATTTTAAACTGAAAAAAATTAATTTTCAACCAGACAGTGGCATTTTTTACTAAAAGAGGTAAAATTTCTACAGAAAGAGATGAATTTTTAAACCAAAAAGATGAATGTTCAAATAAATAGTTGAGTTTTCAAGCAAAAGAAAGACAAATTTTTAATCAAGTTGTTGAATTTTCAACAAAATAATTAAATTTTCAACCAAATAATTGAATTTTTAACAAAAAAAAAATTTTTTTTTGTACAAAAAAAAATGGTAGACTTTAAACTGAAAAGAATGAACCTTCAACCGAAAACAATTTGATTTTCTTATTGGGTTCTATTAATTTAGTTTGCATTTAAGTGGAAAAGGGAGAAAAAGAGAGAAATAGGGAAAAGACTGTGAAGTCTGCGATAAATAAGAAGGATTTTTGATCATTTATAGACCAAAGAATAAGATTTTAAATAAACATTGAAGCTCTTTTTTAATAATTTAACAATATTAGGTTACAAAATAGAAATTTGGCTTAAAAAATTAAAAAATCGACTGTTTTTGATTAAAAGTTCATTCTTTTTAATTAAAAAGTCTAATATTCTATTTTTGGTTTAGAATTCATCTCTTTTGGTTGAAAATTTAATCATTTAGTTGAAAATTCAACTATTTAGTCAAAAAATGATATTTTTTAGTAGAAAATTCAACTATTTTGTTGAAAATTTGTCTTTTTGAATAGAATATTTGTCCTTTTGGATTGAATATTCAAGTTTTTGGAGAAATGTCATCTTTTTTGTCTGAAAATTTAAAGTTTTTGTCGAAAATTCGTCTTTTTGGATAAAAAATTCATCCGTTTCTGTTTAAAATTCATCTTTTTGTAGAAGAATCATCTTTTTTGGTTTAAAGTTAATTCCTTTTAATTGAAAAGTCTACTGTTATATCTCTCGTTTAGAATGCATCGGTTTAAATTGAAAATTTAATTATTTTGTTTAAAATTCAACCATTGAACATTCGTCTTTATGGATAAATTAAACAATTATATTGATAATATATATTATATTGATATTAAATATTATTATTATTATATATTATTATTATATTATTATTATATTCTTATTACATTATATTATTATTGTATTATTGATATTATTATTATATTGATATTAGATATATTAAATTGATAAAAAAATTCGTAATTTTGGATAGAAAGGTCAACCTTTTGGGTTCAAAATTCATCTTTTTGTAGAAGAGTAATTTTTCGGTAGAATATTAATTCTTTTTAATCCAAAAGTCTATTATTACATTTTTGGTTCAGAATTTATCTGTTTTGGTGGAAAATTGTATTATTTTGTTGGAAGTTCATCTTTTGTGATTAAAAGTTGTACGATTAAACGAACTTACCTGAAGTGAAGTTCAATCGAAATTATGCAAGTACGTCTCGTCCGAATAGATCAATTGTAGTAACGCTAGTTGCTCGATCCAACTCACAGAATTTTAAAGTCTCGCGGGCAAAATCAATTCTCCACACATCCTTTAGGGGGCGCCCCTTGTTGCTAGGTACTCATTACGCTTTAGCAATAATACTATATTAATAATACCTGTACATATATTGTTGAACTAACAGATTATTCCTTGTCATTTTGACTAGTTATTTTTTAGTAAAAAAATCCAAAACACTTGGTTAAGTCAACTTTATTTCCTTGTTATTTCATCCAAACTGGAACCTTGTTATTTTAGCTAGGATTACAAAGTTGACGCCTGTCCTAACAAGGAAGAATAGTTGATTCCTTGTAGACGGGTGCAAGAAATTTTTTTCGATGTAGGCAATCTATAATTTTTCTACTACAGACTTAGTTACGAAAGTTTAAAAAAAATCGATGATGTAAGGGTCTAGTTTGTGTGATTCCACAATGGAATCCACAATGTGTATTATTAATATCATTTTCGAAGTGTCTCGTCGTTCTGAAATTCGGGATGAGTAGTGAAATATTTTTCATGAGCGTTCAAAAAATGCGTTAATATACTCTTAGATTCAGAGAAATATAATAATAATAATATTAATGATAATAATTCGTTGTAGTAGGAAATAAACATTTTCAGTATAAGAGAAAAAGCGTGATATAAATGACATTCATATTAATATTTTTGTGATGCAAAAATATTTTCAGGAGTTACTGTGATAGTGATTGAAAATCGGCGTTAGAGAACAATGCTTGTGTTCCCAGATAAACATTCTTTTCTTCATGAGGTTTCTCAAATATTAGATCAAAACTGTGAAAGGGTAAAATTCATCTTTTTGAATCTTTTAACATATTTCGAGGAATTTACATTATTAGTTTTTCACAGTTTCAAATGGGCTGTTATAGTATGCTCCACATACATTTGTCATGTAAAAACTGGCTTTTCTTAAAACATAATGAATAAACTGACTATTATCATATGTAAATATCTCTGAAGGACATTTAGTCGCCTGAAATATAAGACATAACGTCTTCAGTATACATTATATAAGCTGATAAAACACTATAACTACTATCAGTTACATTGTATATTCAGTTCTTCATTGACACTTTAATTATTCTTTCCTCAAATTAGAGAAGATGAGGATTTTCTATACGCTGGTGTTATTTGTGGCGGTCATCTTTAATTTATTTGGTAAATTAAATAATATATTATATCTATAATTTGTAATAAATTTTAACATATTTTGTAGAATTTGTATCAGTATTGTAGTATTAAAGTGAAACACATTCAGATGTTGAAATCATCTGAGCCCATGCGTGTCGCGCATTGAAATTTCACGACTATATTTTTCACGGCTATATTTTCGATATTACGATTATGGAATATTATAAACTGAGAAAATTTCAAATTTCAAATTCGAATTTTCCAACTAAAGTTCTTCTGCCAGGATTGCTACAGAAGTTTAATCTCTAAATGCGCGATATCCAGGTTTCTTCTAAGACAATTAGAAAAATGCTAAGCCTTACGCAGACAGATCCATTTCAAAAAATGTGAAAACTCTTAGAGTAAAAAAATTTTGTTTTTATTTTTTCAATTTGGTTCTCTCATTTGAAATGCTTTTTGTATTCCATGTTTTCTTGTATGTAAATATACTAGGGTGGTCCAAAAATTCTTTGGCACATTTTTTTTTCTTGGAATTTTCATGCGGAGGTGATGCCAGCCACTTACCCGTAGAATTCGAATAAAATATTACTATTCAAATATCATTCCCATAGGTCTGTTTTATAGGGTGCGAAAAAATCCCCATAAGTGGAAAATTGGTTTAGCGAGTTTTTAGCGCTAATTATGATTTATTTGCAGTATTTTTGATGCAAATTATTTCTAATACGTGAAATACTACTTTATATTGATAATTAGATGTTTGTGTGAGTTATTTAAACAATTTATTATTATTTTGAGCAATTTCCTCTCAGAATAGAGATAGAAGGTCGCGTTTTTTTTTTTTAAATTTCACTTCTTGCCCAATTTTCAATCACAGTGAGGTTATAGTTTATTGATGTTGACCGAAATAATAGTTTACAAAATCATGATTATTGTTTAGAATATTATCTTCAATTAATGCTAGATAGTTGTGCTTTCTTCATAAGTTTTTCGCGATTTGTCAATTTTTCACTTGAAGTGACTTAATAATTAATGAAATTGAACAAAAATATTTGTTCAAAGAAATCATTATTGTGTATACCTATCGATATATATATTAATATCAGATTGTTACGGTCTTTTTCTGAAATTTATAACTTTTTTTAACTTTGTGTCCACCTTTCACTTAGCGAGGTAAAAATTAACGGAATTCAAATAAAATAGTTTAAACAATTTATTATTGTTCATAACTATCTATCTCTATCTATCTATCTATATCCTCTATTCCTTGTTACAGAACTAAGTTTACAATTTGAGTGTTTGCCGAATGGCGCTCCCATTCCTGGTGTTCCTAGTTGCAGACCTTCTGATTCTTCTGAGAGAAATTCTCCAGAAAGGACTCTTCCTCTTGTCAGACCTTCTCCTCCCAGGCCACCTCCATCCGCTGAGTCTAATTTTCGTGCCCAGTCCAGGACTCCTCTTCCCAGGCAACCTTCTTATCTCCTGCTGGCATCTACACCTGGAGATCTTAGATCTATTCGACTTATTCCTCACAACAATCCAAACCGGATATTCGAACTTCGAAGATATGCTTTTCCTCCCGATAAACCAATTCAATTGAGAGCAAAACAACAGATCCCGAAGCCCATGCCTACTGAAGTGCAAACTGTATTATCAAGTTCTAATGGTGACATCTTTGCTATATTGGACTATTGTAACAGACAAACGATTTTACGTGGAATATATAAACGTGTATGTTCATCAGGAGTCCGGGCGAAAATAAATATGTACAATGGCACGATTGAAGAATTGACCACAGAAGACATCGCGTTAACTCCATTAGGCAACCATAAGCCAGTCACAAGGTGTTTTAAAATAGTACGTGTATGAATGAAAACTCTTCATAACGTGAATTCAATTTTTTTTTATTTTTCTACTGCCCGGGGACATTCTCTTTGCGCGTCCTTCATAGATTGCGCTTTGCGCTCCGTCCTTATGCATAAATTCAAAAGAAAAAAATTACAGTGAACTCTTTTTACCCAAAATTTTTACAAAGTTTTATAAGAAAAATCTAAATCATCGCTTGAAATCTCAATAATTTCCATATCACATGATATAATTTAAATTCAAATAATTTAGATTTAAACTTTTTTTATGTTTAGTTCACTTGTTGATTTCTTAAGTTATGAAATCATTCAGTTTACAATCCCTAATTCTAAGTTCCTTTATTGTAAAAATTTTCCATTTTGCGAACAATTAAAAGCGTTTGGAATATAACATTTGTGATGAAAAACTTTTCAAATTGATCAATTGTAAATACAGTGAATTTCTGAGAGTGTTCCGCGGCGTCGATTCTCGAAAGAACTATTTCAGGGGACACAGTCTCAGAGTTTCAGTGTATAAGTTGATTCATGAATTATAAAATTGAACTGTTCTAGTATGAAAACTTGAACAAAAATTAATTTTAACAGGTGATTGTGAATTCGTTTAATAATAAAACGGTTTTATTGAATTCAAAATCCTATTCAAATATTATTTCAGTCTAAAACATTTCATTTTTAACCCGTTTAATTACAAATTTTTAATTACAAAAAAAGAGGAATTTTTTACTGTTTAGCACTATTTGACTGATCATTGAAAATGAGCAATTTCAAATCAAATATTCAAGAATGAACAATTTGAGACTTTATTTTAGACTTTGAACGTTACGATTCTAATTATTCTATTTTGAAAACTTTAAATTTGTAAGAAAAAGTTCTGACTTGAAGAATTTATAATTTGTATAAAATTTGAATTTGAAAAATTCAACTTCTAATTCAAAACTGTATAGTTTTATGAAAATTGTGAATTCAAGCAATCAATCTTTAAGCAATTTAATTCATAGAAGTGAAAGATTTTAAATTGTACAGTTTAACGGAATTTAATTTCAAATTTTTTGATCAAGAACTTTTAGAATGTTCTATTTTATATGTGTACATTATAGAAAGTTGTAGTTAAAAACTTCTGAAATAAAAATGTTTCAAGTTTCAAATTTAAAAGTTTGAAATTCAAAATAGTTCTGCTTTGAATGTTTCTATTTGCAGTTCAGTTTTCATCACTTTAAATGGAAACATTTTAAGATCAAATTTTTCAATTTCAATGATCGTATACAATTTTGCGACCCGGGAAATAACCGCTGCCTCTGGAAACGACACTATTTAATTCACCTAAATATATCTGTTTTGTCAGTCGCTCTTCTTACTTTCTCTCAACATGCTCAAATAATCTCAACAAATTTCTTTCACTCTTGTCGAACAGTGTTTCCTTCACAACACATTTTTCAATAGTGGTTCAAAATTAAAGTTAGAGGACAATGCTTTCACTTCAACATTACTTTTTGTTAACTCCTGGTGCCCCATGACAATGGGCCTAAAACCGGGGTTTATAAGATTCAAGTAAAAATCCTTGCAAACGAGTCTTCTCCTGAATTCAAATACATATGCTTATGTATTTTAATGTATGTCAAAGGGAAGGTTTCTACACGAACCATATTTCTCTGTCCATTTTTAAGAGCCTGCGATGCTTTGCCTTGAATATCCTTGCTTTAGGTGGCTCAGCGATTTGATTATTTAGTATGTTTTTCAGCTGGATACGTTTCCTAAAATTCTTTCGAGTCAATTTTTTTCAAATTGAACTTATTATTAGGATAAGGCGGATTAATAGAAACTCCGAGTTGAGGGAAAAAGCCATGCGACATAAAAGACCCTGATTTATTGAGGAAAACAAAAAAAGCGATTACATCTGGAAATCAATTAATTAGTCATTTTTGAGACGAAAAAAGGAAATTTTGTTCGGACGAGCAAAGGAACCTCCTTCAAATTTCGAGGGAACATTTTTGAGATGCTATATTACAAGAAAGTTAAATAGAAAAAATTAGTTTTTGGTTAGGGCTAAAAAGATTTTGGCGAATGCCAAAATAACTCTGAAAAAAGAAGAGTCGTGAAAAAATGTGTTTAGTTTGCGCAATGTCATTGCAGTTCGTTAGTTTTACAACAGGCAAGAAGCCTATAAAAAACTCCCTTGGCGCTCAAGCTGTAAAACATATCGTACCACACCTTACCAATTTACTCCCAGCAGTCGACCCCAGACCTCACGGTGAAGCCTAGTATGTCGACTACAGATCGCATTTCAATTTCCTCAGGTTTATAAAATGGGCCCCGAGGGTTTGTTGTCTAGGCCTAGCCAATACCGGGCACTGGCATCATACATGCAGGGATGTTTCGTGATCCCTGCCTTATTTCCTGCACTCTGTCGTGGGGTTATGCCCCATTTTGTGCATATGATAGTTGAAGTGGTTTGTGCCCAGTTAGGATCCGTACCACTGTCTATATATATTTCTTGGGTAAACCCAAGATTTCCCTAGCTCTGTCTATCCTCTAGTTATATCCCAGAATGGATTTCACCTGACGGCAACCCTAGATTTATTCCCAGTATCCCCAGCGTTTTGTTCGGATTCAGCTTTTAATGGCCATCCTGACACAGCAACACACTATATCCAGTATCAGTTCTGGTTATATGTATTCACTCGCTGCGCAGCATTTTGCCAACTGGTCCGCCTTTTTATTGTCCTTGATCCCTGTGTGGCCAGGGACCCACATACGAGCCCTATTGTTTCTTTCTGTAAGTTGGTTTAATGCCTTTTTGCATTCCAAGAACCAGTTCTGATGTTATTTCTGGTTTTCCTATTGCAGTTAGTGTCGCTTGGCTGTCGGAACAGATAGTAATCTGTCTACCAGCAGCGTTTCCTTCTATTAGAGTTTCGCCACAGCGAAGGACGGCCAGGACCTCCGCCTGAAAGACAGTAGGATGTCGACCAAGTGTGATCCCTATGCGACTTCCTCACTTCCTGTCATATATTCATGCTGCTGACCCTCCATCTTCCCCGAAGCCTTCGGCATACAAAATTTTCCCTTGGAAAAGCAAGTTACCATTTGCTTTCCAAAATTCACTGCTTGGAATGCAGACGTGGAAAGCTTTGGCAAAGTTGAAGCGTTTTGTTATTTTATCTTGCCTCATCTCTTAAATCTACAGTGTGCTGATGTCACGCCGGAGCCTAGTATGTTTAGTCCCCCGAGGCTATCTATTTGCTCTTGCCAGGCGGCCAACCGCATGGGCCACTCTAGCAGGTATCGCAACATGTAGAGGTTTTTCACAGAGCATGAATCTTATCATCCCTGTTGGCGCAGTCATCATTTCTCCAGTCAAACCCCTAAATGCTAGCGTTTGTAATCTTCGTAGCCTGTCCTGCATCGTTTTAGGTTCCGCCCGTGACCACCAGACCACGGCCTCATGTAAAAGCCTTGGTTTGAGGACAGCACAGTAGAGCCATGCAAGCATTTCAGGCCCTGTACCTCACGTCAACCCAACAGCTCTCCTGCACATCCAAAAAGTCATGACAAAATTTCTGCATTGGGTCTCCAGGTGCTTCACCCAGTTCAGTTTGCTACCTAGGATTACTGTCAGATATTTAACTGAATCTGAAAACGTCAGCTTCCCACCACAGAATATAGGAGCGTCACCTTTCAGCACTTCATAATTTCTCGTGAAAATGACCAGATTGATCTTTTCCGGATGTACGGCGAGCCCTGAGCTACCGCACCAGACGTCTGCCATGCGCAGCGCCGACTTCTTAAGACCTATCAGCGTTTTTAGATAAGCCCCCCTGACTAGGGCTCAAGAATGGTTTTTTCTTAACTGGATAAGCTATAAAAATGCATATTGTATCGACATGTATACCTTCTTTGTATAGAGCCAATGGAAAAATGTACTCTGCTTGGTCATTCATGTCGAATTGACAGGTGATCGTAAAAACACTGAATATAAGCACATAAATATAATAAATATAAAAATATGAATTATTAATAAATAGTCAATGAATATAAAATAAAAATGATTGATAAAATATAGAACTAAATATAACACCAAATTTAAGAGACACTAAATATAGTCACTACAACAAGCTCAAAAATAGTTATTTTTAATTCAGATAAAGAATACGAGTTGTGTAATATATTTTCGTCTTGAGAATCTGTTTGTTACTTGATGATATAATCAAATATTTAGCTAAATTTTCTTACGAAAAATCTCTTAGATCTTGACTTAATGTTTGCTTTCGAAAACTAGCAATGTTGCTCTGACCTCGAATGACGCTCTGAAGAGTCTATCTTTTTGCTCGGACGTGTAAGCCTGAATCCATGAAGCGGTAACTTCTTCTGCGCATCGCTCAACAGCTTGTGTTTGCCATATAAGGTGAAGAACTTCCTTGGAGAGTTGAGAATTTCTTTTTTCCTCTTTGAAATATTCCAAATCTTCTTTCGTCATCGATTAGGTTGAAGAAAGTTCTATCTCGACTCAGCTGTTTTATTCAATCAGCTTCACGTGATCCTTGACATTAAAGTTTAGTGCAGGAATCTCAAATTACCTGACTTCTCTGGTAATGCACATTCTAGCTCAGGAAATACGTTCTACCTCTATCGGGCGCATCTCTTACCTTCCACCGCAGTGCTTTGCACGGAGAATATTCTCTGGATCAGTGAAATATTCCTAATTTTGAATAACGTTGTCAATGGCATCCGGGATATCTGCTTCAAAGTAGCTACTCATTTCAATACTTTTTCACAAGATGATTGGAAAGAGGGAGTTTCTGCTTCGATACTATCGGAGCGTTTGGCTCCCTCTTGTGAGTCACCTGACATTGACCTTTTACCCGGGCTTCTTTGGGCAAGCTCTGGAAAATAATATCCCGTGATAGCAGCTTTCCAGATGTCCAGAAAATACTTTCAACCCGAGCTCAGTTCCTTGGTTCCTTGGTTCTTGAATTAGCAATATGTGCTATTCTTGTTCTCGTGATTTCTGCAATATACCGTGATCTGTCTCTTCAATAAATCTAGTCTGGTACTCTCTACGTCAAAGTAAGACTCTTTCGTTTTTTAGCTCAACCAAAAGTCTTCTCTTTGCAGTTCTGCAGGAGTTTTCTTTCTATCACGATAATCTTTACTCTTGTCAAACACTAGACATTTACCTTCAGGAAAGTATTTGACAATATCGTGCAGAATCAAAGAAACCAATGTTACGGCACAGCTGTTTCCGATATCTGTTTACCGCACTGCGATGAACCCTATCGTACCATACCACATAATTCAACTATAACCCATAAGGGCAGTTTTTACCATAAAGGCATGACACTGATTTGCAGGAGATGTAAAAAAAGTCTTTTTGTTCACGGAAATGATTCCCCAAGGTTTTCGATTATGAGGCACATTAGTGCATCACATTCACAAAGTATGTAATAATCTTTTCCCTCACGAAATTACACTTTTTACAGCTGGGGTTGTCTCCAATCCTCATATTGGTAAAGTGTTTTCTCAATCAGCAGTGTCTAGTAAGCATCCCTACGACGACGTTAATCTGTCTTCTCTGCAGGTTCAAAAGTTAATTATTCCTCTTATTACATTGACCAGATATGTAATTTCAAGAATTTTTCAGTTCTTTGGTTCCCTTCAATATCTTGCATGCTCCTCTGAAAGCCATTTCCCAATGACTCCTTTCGCTGATGAGTACGAGATACAGCAGTGTGGTTCCGAGCTAATAAGAAGCTTTGAACCTTTCGTTTCAGCCAGTGCATCTGCTTTATCATTACCTTTAATATCTTCATGCCCCGGGAACCCGAATCAGACAGACCTAGTTTTAACTGGCACCCTTGAGAACATCATGAAAGCAACTCGAAACTAGTCTGGAGATATATTCTTTAGATGTAAGAGACTGCAGTGCCGCTTGACTGTCCTAACAAATTTTAATGTGCTTAATTACCTCCATGCAAGCATTAATAGCTATTATTTCGGCCTGGAAAACTGTAGGCAATGTGCCTTGTGCTGTTGTTAGCGCATCTCTGGGCTTCTTTCCATAGATTCCAGCTCTTGCTCCAAAGGAGTCTTTAGAGCCATCTGTGTACCAATCGAGACCCTTTGTTTGAAATAATTCTTCCTTTCTTCTTGCATTGTGCTATCCTTTCCTCTAAGGGACGACGTCCCTGAAGAGTTTCATGAAGGATAATTTCCTTAACATACCATCATTTGGCATAGCGAGAATATTATCCTCACAAAGCATGCGCTTACTGATATGTAGAGAAGGCTTACCAGTTGTTTTATAGTACTGAATAGTCCAAGCCTTGGTAACCAGATCATTGAAGCATATGCTATCATGGGTCTGATTACCATTCTATATAACTAGTAAGTAATCCTGAATTTCAAGCCCCAGGTTTTCCCAGTTGCGCATATACAGGCTCATAAAGCCATCTTAGCTTTCTTCACCATTGCGTCAGCACGGAGTTTCCAGGTTATTTTGAGTCAAATATTACTCCTAAATAATTTGCTGATATTGAACATGTTTTTTCCTTATCGTAAAACTTAAAATTGCTAAGGCCAGAAAGTTTCCTTCTGCTGGTAAAATGCACGTGTTCCGGCTTGTCCAGGTTAACGGACAAACAACAGTCCTAGCACCATTGCTCTACTATATTAGGCACTGACTGCATGAGTTCCACTAAGGTACCCTTATGCTTCCCTGTTACCAGGATCGCCAGGTCGTCTGCATAGACTTGAGTCTAAAAGCCCGTTTTGTTTGAAACACGAATCAGGTCATCAGTGACAAGCGCCCACTGGGTGGATGAAAAAACTACTCGCTGTGCCCATCCCATTAGAACTTTGGCCTTGACTTTAAGAATATGTAGTGAAGTAGACAGTACTGTTCTGCTTTTTAACATGGTGTGCCTCCACCTGTTTAAGATGTCATTCACTCCGTGTTTTTCAGCTGAACCGTATATGGATTCAATTAGGCGTTACTAAATGACCAATCTATGTTAAAAAACACTACAATAGCTAATTCACCTTTCCGCATTGTATTATTATTACAGGAGGTAAAGGCATAGCGAGCGCTACGGTAGATCTTTCTTTTTGAGAGGCAAATTGATTCCAATGAAGAGATTCTTCCGTTAGTATTTCCTCTTTCATGTAAAGGTACATTAATTTTTCTAGTGTTTTCAGCATCAACGAGGTCAAGCTGATCTTTCTAGGAGATTTTGTTTCAAAGTAGGTATCCTCACCCAGCTTTGAAATGAAGATTTGAGCCGTTGTATTTAATTTTGATTCTAGTTGAGGACAAACCATTTGAAATAATTAACCATGCACAAATAAATAAATAAATTACCAAGCCAAAATTTTCCGAATTGTCAAAATGTAACCACCCCGGGAAAGTTTTATCCTTGTCTCACATTTATAGCTTTTTCGTAAAAGTCAGCAGTGTGGTTACGTTCTTTCAACTCGGAACATTTTTGCTTGGTAATTTATTTATTTATTCTTGCATGGTTAATTATTTTTAATGTTTTTTCTTTTCATTAAATTCACTTCTTTAATGGTATTGTCAACATTTTGTAGTGTACAGCTTCATTACTCACAATTTTTTTCAATTTTTTATTAATTATTTAGTTGCTTTTTAAATGTTTCTTTAGGAAGTATTTTTTTAATATGTATTTATTTGTATTATTCTGAAGAATGTTAAGACCGTTCGGGTGCTTCAACCACTAAGTTACTAGCCAGATCGAAGGCAGGTGCTTTTTCCAGGTATACACTTTTCATAGCTAAGAGTTATGTTTTGAACACAATTTAAATTAGATGGAATCCATATTATCATCGGAGTTGGTAACGTTCGATCATATTAAGTTAACTTCCAAGAACCATAAGACTGGAAATCAATAATATCGATCTAAGGTAACTCATTAAATAACAGAAATTCCTAGCGTCATTTCAGACTAGATGGAATTTGAAAATTTATCAATTAAAAATTAATAATTTGTGAGAAAAGATATTTTTCCTTCTCCCACCGGAGCGAAGGAGAAAGATCTTTTTTCAGAAATTATTAATTTTTATTCACTGATTTTTCAAATTTCATCTAGTTCGAAATGAAGTTAAGAATTTTGGTTATTCAAGGAGTTGCCTTGGATCGATATAATTGATTTCCAGTTTCACAGTTCTTGAAAATTATCTGCATATGATCGATCGTTACCAACTCCGATGATAATACAGATTGCATCTAATTTTTTTTTTAATATTCAAATTTTAGTTATTTATTTAACATAATCAGTATTCTATTTTGTATAAATTATTTATTCGCTAAGCGATTTGAATAAACCGCTAGAGTATGCATTTTAGATTCAAATACATTTGTTTTATTGAAACTGACTCTTATCAAATACTAATATCTCAGAAGGACATCCTTGACGCCTATAATCTAAGAGATTACGTCTGCATTTAATATTATGTAAGCTAATGAAGCACTAGAATAATTCTTACATATACTGTTCATAAAATTCTTCATCAGTTTTTCTTCAAATTAGGAAAGATGAGGATTGTTCATACTCTGGTCTTATGTTTGGCGCTTATTTTCGATTCATTTGGTAAATATAATAATATAATATATCTATGATTTTAAATAATTTTTTTTAAGAATTATACAAATCAGAATTTTTACGATTTTATCTTCACAAAACAAATTAGACAGGCTCAAGTATGCACGACAATATTCAGACGTTACTGATTGTACCCGTCTAACTGTACACGTCATATGTCAAATACAATAAAAAGTTCACACACTACATACATATGGATAATACATATTCAATATTTAAAAATTTCAATTGTCGTGTGTGCCGAGGCAGCAAAGTCTTTTTACGGTCTCGCGTGATTGCAAAAACTCACGCTCGGCCGTAAAAAGACTGTTTTGCTGGCGTGGTGTACATTATACTATTAGGAGATGTAAATTCTTACTAGAGTGTCGGTAACACAAGTGAAAGGTAGATATATCAACCAAGTCACAGATTCCGTACAAGGTGGATAATCCAAAGACCCATCGTAAGATTCAAAAAATGTTTGTGCAAGATGTTTATCTACAAAACTTGCCAACGGAAACGAATGTATGTGTGCTTTTGAATTTATCTCCTGTACCTGATGTAATTCTTTTTCCAGATTGTCAAAGAAATGGTCATGTACCGCAAATCCACTCTGAAATTTCAAGAATGGGTCACTAATATAGGATTTTTGCGTAAAGGCTGAGGGGAAAACAGTGTACCAAATGCATGCGACTCGGTCCATTTTAGCCCTATTTTCCTAATATCTTCGTGAAAACTAATTTGTTCTATATACGTGTATTCGAACAATAGTTTCTATTTTTAAGAACTATTTAATGAAATAATAAAATAATAGCAATTATTATTCTTCCGAAGATATTAGAAAAATAAAGTTTTGTACTATGCATTTGGTCCATTGTTTTCCTTTCAGCACTCAAAGAAGTGAAGTTAGCTGATGGTTGAAGTGAAAATACATAATTTATTTCAAGGTATTACCAAATATTTTAAAGAATTTTAATGATTTTATGATATTTTAAAAGATTTCAAGGACTTCCTTTATGGATTTGAATAATTTTACGGGATTTCAAAGAATTTTTAAAAGCTCCGTAAAAGTTTGAGAGGTTTCATAAGATTCTTAAGGATTTGAAAAATCTTAGGTTATTTTTAATAGATTTGCATAGTTGAAAGTGATTCCAAATAATTTTAAAGATTTTATGATATGTTCACAAATTCTGAGGAATTTTCAAGAGCTTAAAAAAGCTACAGGGGATTGCAAAGAATTTGAAATATTTGAAGGTACTTATACATATATTCCAAAGATTTTTCAAGAGATTTAAAAAATGTATATTGATAAATATAGATAATATATAATATATATTATATATCTAATATGTATATTATAAATATATTCATCTTTTGCTTAAGTAATTTGTGTATCTTTTGGTCACTTTTTCATTTTAAATAGTTCACTAGTTCATTTCAAATATTAAATTAGGCTGTGGCATCCCTAAGAATAATAAATTAAAAAAATTAAATCCTTCTATCCCATTTATAAAAGATTTTATATTAAAAATGTTAGAAATTAAAAATAATAAAGTAATTTAAAAAATGAAGAGTTGCGTTCGTCCTGGGAGCGTGCAGTGGGGTGAAATAAAAAAACGAGGTTTAAAATGACATTGGAAACGCAATTATGGACTGATTTTAGATTTTTTTAATGCAGGACTGAATTTTTCAGAAAATAGTGACAGTAGATTTTTCATTTTTTTTTGTCAATTTAATTTTTATGTTGATGCAAAAAGCGAAAAAAGTGCCATTTTTTAAATTTCTTATCCACTAAACAAAATTTTTCTTATAGTTCCCGTCACTTTGATTGAATGCACAGAGGTATAAGAAAAAATAAAAATTGTTAAATTGTGATGGTAATAGTTATAAAGAAATTGTATTAACAAATCATCGACATTAGGGGTTATTCGTCTTTAAAATATATTTCTGTTCTAAAATTGCTTGTTTTTGTCGTTAAGATGATACTCAGCAATTAAAATTTAAGTTTGAATGTTATTGAATAATTCTATAAACAAATTATATAAGCAAATGTACATCGCAGACATTTATAGGAAGAGACAAATCGTTTTCTCTTCTAGTCTTGTTATAATTAGATTTCCAATTATGTTGTCTTCAAAAAGTTTACCATCTATAGATATTTGTTTATTTTATGAACAATGTATATAAACAAATGTACATTTTAGGCGTAATTAGGCGAAAAAAATTAGTTTTTCTACTAATCTTGTTGCAATTACATGACTAATGATGTTTAATAAAAAAATTTGTTATGCATTAATATCTGTTCAGTTTATAAACAAATTATACAAACAAAAGCACATTTAGAGGTTTCCAAGCAAAAAGAAATCGTTTTATCTTCTGACCCTGCTGAAATGATGTCATATAGAAAAATGTTGGCAAGCATTGCTAATCGCTTATTTTGAAAAGAAATTGTATAACAAAATATTAATTGCAGATATTAATGGGAAGAAAGAAATCGTTTTTCTTTTATTATTTCTCAAAATGTATAGACGATAAATTTTCTAGATGAACTTTTGTTATGCCTCGCTAATTGTTATTTTATGAACAAATTAGGTAAACAAATGCACATTCTAGACGTTTATAGTCAGAAAAAATCGTTCTTTCATATATTCCTGTTAAAATTATATTATGCATGATTTACTGTACTGTTTATTCAGATATTGCAAAATAATGTACCAATTTTATTTTTCATGATCAATTCAATATTTGGTAGTTATTTTGCACTAATTTTTATTCTCAGCTACCCTGACAAATCTATCATTTCAATCAATTTACATTATTACAATTCATAATATGCATTAATACTGCAACATACGCATTTCCATT